>CM070743.1:7624596-7667214 GCA_036346245.1 Bonia amplexicaulis | reverse complement strand
TTACTCCTATTAAAGAAAATCTTTGAAAGAACAGACAGTACTGTTGGCAATGATTTGAGTGAAGCAAACTTTACGCTTTCCAAACAGGTAAAGAAAAATCACAATAAGCAAGTATCTAATGAAACTCAAATATCCAAGTGAAATCAGATCACAAGGAAGATGGGTTTGATCCACACCCACAAATGTAAAGAGAAATGTGTCATATCTAGGTATGGAAGTACAAGTTTTTTATTAAAATATCTTACCAGATCAGGTCTTGAATCAAAGAGGAACTGCAAGATTTTTGTTCCAATAGCACCGTTAGGAGGAAGCTCGAACGCCGTGAAAGCAAGGGTTGACAAAAGAACCTTCAGAATATTGAAAGGCACAATAAAATCAGCCTAGGCAGAACTTTCCAAAATTCCACGCGGAAATTAATGAACAAACCAAAGTGGTGGAGTGAAACCAAGAAAAGCTCAGTGCCACTCGTGCAACAAAATCAGAGAACATTATGGCTAACGATGACACAGCTTGGAGAATTAGTTGCTATGCTGAAATGGCAGGTTGCACATGGAAATTGTGCATACAATTGTTTACCCCATTGAGCACAGGTATTTCCAGTTCTCAATCCTCGTTATGTCATTATGTATTGGAGAATTACTCAAAAGCAAACAGTCTAATGAATCCCCATTGAACAAGTTCAGAGTAGTGAGCGAGGATTTGGGACATGCAATAAATCAGAAGGACAGGTGGTAGTACAATTCGGACAAATAGGCATACCTGAGGCAAACCCATCCCAAAGGCGTACCTCGCAAGAGCCTTAAGGCGAGACAGGGAGAGCTCCAGCCCCATCTCAAACAACTGCATAGGCAAAGCAACCAACCAATCAATTAATCCTAGTCTAATTAACATGAGATAATTTGACCAAGAAATTAACGTACCAGGAAAAGAATCCCCCACTCGGAGAGGAGCTTGACATCTGTGAGGTTCCTGATGAGACCGAACTGGTTGAGCACCACGCCGGCGCAGAAGAACCCAAGAATCTGCATTTATTTAAAGGCGCGATTTTTAATTACGGCGAGACCATGAACGCAGGCAGGAGGAGAGGCTTGCCGGAGCGACGGGGAGAGATACTTCACTGGGCTGGCCCTGAAGACGCGGAAGGCGGGGACGACGAGGACGGTGACGCCGAGGAAGGTGAGGGTGTCGAAGCCCAGGTCGTTGATCACCTCCACGGCGCTGGCGATGTCCATGTCCATCCCCGCGCGCACCCGGAACACCCCTCGCCGCCGCCTCCTCGCCGCCTCTCCGACGCCCAGCCGCAGCAGGCTCCTCCCGCGGCTTGGCGGCCGCAGGACGCACACCGACACGGGCGGGCCGCCGTTCCGGGAGGACGTGCGGTAGCGCGCGGAGAGGAGGACGTGGTGCCGCGCCGCCGCCACCGCGGCAGCCGCCATGGCGCCAAAGCCTGGCTAGTAGCCTAGTACTAGCCAGCCAAGCAGCTTAGCTGAATTGTACTTGCTGCGTACGAAGAGCTGAGCTGAGCCGTGTGTCGTGACTGTCGTCTACGTGCGGGCGCGCGGTTTATCTGTTGGAAGATAAGATGTTGAGGCGAGGGGGGCGCTCGTCCGCGTCTCGCGCGTCGCGCCGCGCCCCTCGCGCGGGTACTTCCACGCTTACCCATCCAATGATATTTTATACGGAGTTTTTTTTTTCCCACGTATTTACCCGCTGTTTGGAACGACGAAAATAAAATATAATTTGGAAGAACCCAATCCTACAGAGCATTTCCTACGTGGTCTGTTTGGTTCAAACGAAAATCCTGGAGACCTCTTTCGAAACTCCTATGAGACGATGCACTTCCATGAGCATTTCGAAAGAAAACAAATATTCGAAATTTTCCCATGGGCCTATGGTCCCGCTCAAGTGGTTGTGATTTTTGGTTTCCAGCTATAAATTAGACTATAGGGACTATTATTTTTTCTGAACCATTTAATTAAAAAATAGAAAATAAAATAAAAATATCACTATATCTTTTTAGACAATACAAAGAAATATAAAGAAAAAAAGCTAAAAGACAAAAAAATCGAAATTAAAAAACCGACGTGTTCATTCCAGCTTCTAAACACCAGAGGTCAAAAGTCGTAGCCAAAATAGGGTCCTTTTGGTTGAGTCGTACTGGGGAAAAAAGTCAATGTGAGTCGTGAGAAAGTCTGTAATGTGAGTGTAGAAAAATTGAAATGTTTGGTTAAACAAGTATAAAATATACTTTTGTCTTTATCTCTTTTAAAACAACTATGAAAGAGTTTTATTCAATCCATTTCAAAAGCGTAAAGCCAAAAGCCAAAAGCGAGTCAAAACAATTTTCAAAAATATACTACGTGAAAGAATGCTTTTGAAAAAGTCGCTTAAAGAACCTTTGGTTGGGCTTTTGGCTTTTAGAATCAAAAGCCGAAGCCAAAAACCCAACCAAAAGGACCCTTAAAGCGGAGCCTATGCTTTCTATGCCAAACATGCAACATGTATCAAAATTCTTGTGCTTTTTCTACGGTGGAACCAAATAGCTTTTCTAGTCCTATGTTCTCATTACCTACGTTCCAAACAGACCTTACTCGTACGTACGATGAAGCAGCCGCTTTGGACGTTGCCATGCTCTACAGAATGCAACTGCAACTAGCAATTTGCTTTATAAACTTATAATAATATTATTATTATTCAAAAAGAACTTATAATATTTAAACTGATAAGAGTATAGAAGTGAATCGCTCGGTAATAACACTAATAACAGAAGTTAGCAGACATGTTCTCTATGACAAGTAGCCCCACAACTATTTAGAGTTCCACATATATGTTATTTGCCAATTTACATATCACACTGAGGTAATTTTTTTCAAAATCGTAACAAATCATTTTTGGCTAATTTCAGGGTCCGTTTGAAACGCAATAGTTTCACAGGAATTAATGAATAAAACAATCCCTCCTGGATTCCTCCATTTCAATTAGGCCCTTACTCGTAATCTTCATATAGGCAAATATTCAGAGACATCTGTCATAGTTAAATAGTTTTACACAAATTCCAAGATGTCACTCTTTTCTACCAGAGATAGTATTTAGGCTATTACTTATCGTTTGTTAAGACCAACCACCAAAATGAACAGAAGAAAGGCTCAAAAATTAACAATACATTGCCGCTCACCCTCCAATAAATCAAATCACCAACTCCGTACACCACCCAAAACTGTAAAAGGAAAGAATCATATTGTACACATCAGCACCAGAGACTAGGTGAAACCACTATTATACAAGAGCTGACAGATAGACCCCATCAAATAGGTTTACCCCTTTGGACACTCCATACTTTGCAACATGAGGGAAAAAATCTAGACACAGGAAAAGAATACCTAGTATCATAACACTATACCTTCTGTCCCTCCACTCGGTTGACATCACACATACACCCACTCACCTATCTGCAGGCATCTGAGTATATACATTCGAAGCCTCGCAAGCAGGATATTCCGATAAACCAATAATTGGTTCTACTTCTCATGTTCTGTGAAAAGAATTTGGAGAGCGCTGTCGGTGGTGACTGGCAAAGCTTCTCCACCCTTAATCCTTAGATCGCTTAGCTTTGATCCCTGCAAACCATTTTCTGTTGCCACTGTTGTGGGCTAGCATGTCTCTTGAACACAGATCACCTGCTTGTGTGCAGAATGGATCGATATAGCCAAAACCCACCGATGGAAACTTAGAATCCATTGATTCATCGTATGGCAAAGCTGCTATATCCACGCAAGAGAACCTCGGTCATTGTTTGCTACTTGAGGGCGGCCCCTGGTTGGGGTTGGTGGTCTGTTGGCGTTCAGTTCCTGATTCACGTCATGGTGTTAGAAGTGGACACTGGACAGATAGTGGTACACCTAGTGCAAATACGTGAATATCTTGTGGTAAAGCAGTATTACCTGCATCCATGTGTCCTCGATATGATGCTCTGGAGAGGTCTCCGGTGATGTAATGGCAGGCGGCAAAGGATGAATGAGTTTTGGAACAACCACAAGATCCCTACCAAGAACTAAGATTGCACCTGCGTTGTTTGCAGTACCTGTGCACACATCGTATTAAGCAACGGGACAATCCAACTGCATGAGATGATTGGAAACAAATCATGGTTGTCACGGCGTAGTTGGCGACCACGGCGAGTCGCCACACTCTACATGCATGTATGTATCCCAACATGCATGCATACCTCTACATCGTGCCAACTCCTATTAATCTGCCAACTCCTCTTTCCCCCGAACTCACAACTCTCCTCTCCCCGCCGCCTTGCCTCCTCCCCGCCACCTCCCTCCCCCGCCGCCTCCCCGCCAGGTTGCGGCGAATGTCCATGGCGTCCACCCAGCTCCGCCGCGACGCCTAGGGCGTCGCCCCATAACAACCATGAAACAAATCATGTAAGAATATCATGTACTTACCACAGTAATTTGTTGCCGAGAAGAGAGTGATCAGGTGACCTTGAGCGAAACGCTCAAAGCCATCCATCACACACTCATGTGCTCGCACAATCAACTGTAGGTCATTGTTGTTGCAGAACTCCATAACACGGTCAGGCTGCGGTTACGATGCATGTTATTTTCAAAAACCACAAGAAACCAACAAGGAGAAAAGAGCTGAACACAATACAGAGTACTAACCCCAAAGGTAACAAGACCCGGGCCCCGAGCATTTGGTCGGAGTCCTTCAACACTGTCATTCTCAGTTGGATCGGACCTTTAAGAATAAAAACATTCAATCGTGACATCAGGAAAAATAAATGAGGATCTTGCAATAAAATAGTATCACGGTAGGAGCTGTTGAACTGCTGACCATAGAAGATCCATTAGAACTACTGAGCCTGCTTCCATGGTAATGGGTCTTTGAAGATTCTCAATTTGCTCTACATGGTTGATGGACCGACCAATACCACCATGCATACATATTATTTTCTTTTCTATTAGGGCAGCCAAAGGAAGCCAATTAAATAACCTATTCATGCGATGCCAGGTCCAGATTCCATCTCGCTCACCCTATTTTTTGAGCAAACAACACTTGTAAGCACAAGATGTAAATGTAGCCAAATGCTGGAATGCTATATGAAAAAAACTCATTACCATTCGCTCTATGCACTCTATTCGGAACCCAAACAGCGCATTGATATCTGCAGCCTCATGATTTCCTCGAATCAAATGTACATTATGAGGACATTCAACCTGGATTGTACAGTGAGGTAGTTGTTACAATATTAAATAAACCATCGCCTTATGAAACGGCACTGTTTCATGGTATGTTCACAGCTTAGTAGTTACTACCTTCAGTGCAAGGAGAAGAGTGATAGTCTCCAAACTATGCTGACCACGATCAACGTAATCTCCCAAGAATAGATAATCAATGTAACTGCAAAGTTTTTTGAAAAGAATACAGGTGACCTCAGGAACACTAGCTAGAAAATATCCCCCAGAAGGAGAACATTTTCAGATCCAAAGCTTCATGTACGACTCAAAGACATTAGGATAATGTATTACTAACATGAATGAAAAACATCAACTTGACATCAAGTGTTCTAGTAGTTCTAGAAGAAGTGTTTTAGTAGTTTTGGTATACAAGAAAATACGAGACGAATACCCAAAAATGGAAAAATAAAAAAATAAATACAGGAAATTTAAAATCAGAAAAATACTCACGCAATGTCTCCTGCTGTTGAAGGGGCACCATACTCATCAAATAAGCGCATGAGGTCACCAAATTGACCATGCAAATCACCAAATATCTTAATGGGAGCTTTAAGCTGTAGGACACTTGGTTCACTTGAAAATATTTTTTCAGCACTATCACATAGATCTGCGATCTCATTGCAGTCCAAGAAGAACTGCCTTCGCACAGGGGGCTTCCAACCACGAGGTTTCAAGAGAGATGCAATTACCTGGATAAATTGAGCCATAGAATAGAACTATGTGGGTACTTAATTGCAGAGTAGCATAGAAATTATCACGTAAAAAAGGTAATTGTCATCATGTATTCCATTTGTATCCCCCAGTCTGCCCTTCTCTCACAAACAAAAATAGAGGGTGTACTTAAGTATTTAAGCAGATGATCATATAATCTTTTTATTGTAAAAATTCTTTAAATTTACATTAAATTATTTCTAGCATGTTATGTTTTCGACAGATAACTTTACTTCGGCAAAGTAGAGTACCTTTTTGGGCACACTATTAATAGACATTTGTCGATCTAGTAATTTCCTTGCTGCAGTTGCACTCTCTGGAGTGCCATAGATGACCCTTCTTCCTTCATTTTCAAACTGGTCAATGGAGAGCTGCCTAACCATGCCACCTAAGGCACCTCCAGTTTCTGCTGCTACCACAACCTACAAGACCAAAAAAAATGTTGTTCAACATGCCACAAAAAAAAATTGAGCTACACTGTTCAGGAGGCCGCTTCTTAGATACAAATTACAATATATCAACCATCAAATAAGGAACAACCCACCAAGAAGAGAATAAACAATCAGATAAGAGTAATGAAACAACAAGTCAACAAATTAGTTGTATGTTCTACTCACTGCTCTATGGTGTAATCGAACCCCAGGAGGTGGTGTTGAATTGTTCGTAAGAGCAGCATCCGGTTTGATGAGGCTTGAATTTTGCTTCCCACTTGTTGTGGCATCTGGAGACTGTTCCCCGTCAGGTGAATGCTCCATCTCACCATTAACTTGCCTGGCCTTTACAGCAGCTAAAGTAGCACTGATTGCCTCAGCCTCCGCAGCTGATGCTTCAACCAAATAATCAACACCTTTGCTCAATCTCCTGTGCAAAAGTTTGAAACAAACATCTCAGTGCATAGTAGCTTCTATTAAATAGACTAATAGCTTCTATTAAATAGACTAATAGAACATGCAAAGAAACATTGTCAGCACAAGTATAGGACAGAAATGATGCAAACCTCTGTCCCTGGATCACGGCATTCTCAGGGCTGATATCAGTATACATGTCCCCATTAACAGGAGGAGCAACCGGAGTTCCAAGAACCACAGCTCCATCAGGAGTTGTCTCTGCACCTGTTTGTTCATCGCTGTATGCATATCTGCCAGGTGCTCCTCCAGCTTGTATGTTAGCGGCTGCGGCAGCTGCGGCAGCATGGTTAGCTGCACTTGTTGTTTCAGCAGCAGCAAGATCTTCAGCAACAAGGAGGTCATCTAGCAGCACACCTGTGGTAGCAAATGTAGCATAGCAATCATATGAAATTTAGGCTATTTAGCATCAATAAACAAAAACTAATGAACCTATGTATTGTTGTCTGAGACTAAAGGAAATGTCAAAAATCTTTAGTTTCTAGCTACTCCACAAACAAAACTAATAAGTAAACAAAAGGGCAACTGAGATAAACTAAAAGATAATTACTCTGCAATGTAATTGAAATGCAGAGTGCCAGGAATAGCAATTATGTGTGCAATCGTTTCTGAGCAGGATTTGAAACCAATCCTGGACAAGTGGACATTGTCCCAAAGGTTTGCTGGTACCAGGTTCTGCCAAATTCCAATCAGGTAGAACTTTTACCGTAACCTCAAAACCAATTTCACTGGGGAAAAGCCAGAATCAGCAACAGCCACCAACAAAGATTTATGATTTTTGTAGCTTTTTGAGTAATACAATGAAAACCATGCCTTGTTGAAATTATGTTTCGCAATGTGGCCATAATTGGTGAGGTCGGCCATAATATGGTGTAGCTCAGTTCGAAGAGGTCTTTTCACTCTGCTATCCCCAGTGTCAACCCTCAAGAAGAAATGTGGGTACCAGAAGTTAACAGTTCGCTCCAAGGAGTTTTTTTTCCTCCAGAATAGGATGTTCTAATAATACTTATGCAAACTAGGAATGCATTAAGGTTGAAGCCCTTGAGAACCTTTTGTGCACTGACATGTAAGCATACTAAAACTCTAACTTAATTAGAACATTTACTATCATTGAAAATTAGAACCAATGTGTAGTAGTACATGGGCTCATTAGAACATTTAAAATTGTTACTGCTGAAGATCCATGTATAGAAAAGCAATCAATTAAGCCTGAGAGGTGGTGGTTTACCCCAGGCCCCCAGACCAAATATAAAACTAAAACGCAGATATTTAAATTCGGAGTTTATCTTTTGTTCTATGACCAACACCTCATGTATATGATCATTGGTCATTTACTTCAGTTGATCTGGACAAACTAGCAATGTTGCTCCTCATAAACAAAACTAGTGAAGAAGGTATGTTCAGCGAACAAGAGGCAAAATAGGCAAACAGCATACAGTTAAACTACTAATTTGTAAGACAATGGTTACTCCTGTGAAGTTGAAACATCTAATGCAAGAATGGTAGTTTCAGAGGATTAATTTATTTATCTGCTACAATCCATATCGAAAAATACTTATCCAACATACTGCTATTAGTAAATTTGCAACCATCTGATTTAGTGAACATTTTGATGCAATAAGACAACTTCAGATTTCTGACAAGAATGAAAATGGGAGGACAGGACCTGTTACCTGTAGGACCAAAACAGGACTCGCAGGACAACAGAACAAAATTCATATACGATACTTGATGTCAGGACTCAGAAGAGGCTAAAAAACTTAAGTTTCTTACCTCCGCGTAAACCTCCATAAATGAATATCAAATCACCAACTGCAGCAGCTGCATGCCTGCACCTTCGTGTAAGCTCTACAGAAGCATCACCGCCTGCTGCATCCGCACTATATCTTCCTGTCCTTGGAGTTGTAACTACTGATTTTGTGTCACACCAAACTCCAGCGGCAGTGTCCAACACTTAAAAAAGGCAGAATGGCACAGAAAATAAGAATTTTGAGAAACATGGAAATAGCAATGTACTCGTACAAAATCAAAACCAAGTGGTCAAAAAGCCCAAAAGTATAGACAGCATTCAAGTACTTTGAACAGACCATGTACTTTGATTAAAGGGATATCTGTGTTGCACATATAACCAGTAACAGGCTAACAGCATACATCTTGCTATGTTCTGATTGATTATAAGTGAAAACCATTGAGAAGCAAATGTCCACTTTAACCAACGGGGAAATACCATAATGTTGAGCTTAGTAAAAGAAACTAAGCAAGAAATCCATTCTTAAATGACCTTTTTGCTAATTACCACCAAAGAAACTGAGATCCAAAATTTTTTAGTTGTCACCCAGAATAGAATATTTTTCTGAAGTTCCATGAATTGACACGAAGAGGCAAGAAATTATTCAAATTAAATGATAACTTCAAAGTTCTGAAAAATGGAACCTGCAATGCTTGAGGAGTCTTCTACCATGCGACCACCTCCAAGAGCCCCTCCTGAGACATGAAGTCGTGCATTGACAAAAATCTAAAGCAACAAAAGAAAATAGCAATATAGCGTTACACAAACAATACAGTGAGACCAATCTCATAGTTAAACAAATAAATAAAACTGAGGGGCAACATTGACAACTTACAGCTGCATGTTGATACCTGGGTGATGGAGAGACACCAGGAGCAATTGCCCACTCCCAACGCCCATCTCTATGTTTTGCAAGACCATACGCACTT
Organism: Bonia amplexicaulis; assembly: GCA_036346245.1. Lineage (NCBI taxonomy): Eukaryota > Viridiplantae > Streptophyta > Magnoliopsida > Poales > Poaceae > Bonia > Bonia amplexicaulis. The sequence goes on along the minus strand of CM070743.1, from coordinate 7,657,634 downwards.
GATAGGGGCTGATGATTTTAGCCAAATATATATATATAAGATTATAAGTATATCATTAGCTGTGACAAGTATGCTTGGAGTACAACTGTACAAGAGATTAAAAACAGAAGTCGCTGCCTCTCCAAAAACCAGTGTAACTGTGTAATTCCAAAAGGCCCATAATCAGTTGAATTAGGATTCAGTTTACAGCCCACCTGAAAAGGTTTTTGGGGCCTGATCCAAATTTCTTTAAAGGACATGATTTTATAAGTGAATTGACAAAAATAGGCCACTTGAGCATGCCCTTATGGATTCAGTATAGTTGAAGATCATGATGAGCCCACTCATCCTATGCCACAAAGAAGTAGATGTAACAAGACCAAAAAAAATGCACTGCTGGTTGCTTGGTGGCATGCCATGCTTCTGATTATCATTTACCCGAAAAAACTATATGAATGCCTATTATGACTTAAGACAGCTTCTAAAAACTAAGACCGGCGAATTCCATACCATATGTTCCTATTAGAAGAAAACCATATATGGTCAAATAACTAAATATGCCCAATTAGCAATTCATAAATTTTGCTCCAGGCTCCAGCAAAACTTACTCCCACAAGTAGGGCCTCTTCTTTTCAGCCTCTAAAAGCTGATTTTCGGCTTTTCTAGAGTAACTAGCTTTCAAACGGAGTGTCTTTTCAAGATAGGATCTATTGTAGTTCACATTATAGCGATTTCATTTATATCGACTAAAATCACTCATGAGTTTCTGTTACTCTGTACTCTCTCTCATGAACAGCCCAAAAACTAAATCGCAGCCAAAAGCTATAAGTCGAAGCCAAAAAGAACAGGCCCGTAGTATGTCACTTACCACACTATTAGCATCCCTCCCACCACAAAGCAAAAGAAGACCATCAGAGCGGGCACTTGCAGTTGCATACCTGGAGCAACATTACCAGACTACAGTCAATGGAAGAATATAAAAGCTATGAAGCATCTCTACTTCCAGCAAGGTACGAAAAAGTATCTTGCAGCAATTCAAATGCATAGGTTTCATTACAGCAAATAACTAATGCAAAGTACTAGGTAGCACCGTAGCAAAAGGTTCTATTAAGATTTGCGGTGTTTCTCATACAAGTAGACTTAACAAACATGAAATCACTTCTTGTCATATAGGCAACTGCTTTGGAAAACATAACAATAATATCGAGCTGTATATCACTAAGATTTTCCATAATTGCCGGAACAAAAAAAAGCATTGCACTGCTAAACCAAGCCTAATGGAGTGGATGCCACAACAGGCTAGCTGCTATAGACAATATAGCACGAAAGGAAAAAAATAGAATTATTGAGAGCTTTGATAATAATTAATGAAGGCAAGGTAGCATGCATCAGATGTTAGCTCATTAATATACATGACATAGGGCCTATTCATATTGGATTCTGCTTCTGGCTTTTGTTTGGAGAAGTCAGAAGCCATTATGAACACCTGGCTTCCCAAAGCAGCTTCTCCACTCCTCTCGCTCTGGGGATAAGGCAAGAGGACACGGGCGCATCACGCACCCCACTCCTCTCGCTCCCATCTCGCGCACGCATCTCTCCTTTACTTCCCCACCACTCGCACTCTCTTTCTAAAAGTCACTTCTTTCAGCCACTTCTATTCATTTTTAACCAAAAGCCATCAACCGCAACCAATATGGACGCCCCCATAATATTGCCAAGACAGCATCACCAAAGAAGTGTTTCTACCTCATTGATTTAACTACATCAAAAGGCAAATGCTTTCTCATTATTATTTGCACACTTACATGCATGGAGGTGGTCCTTCACCTTCTGGTTCAAGTTTCCTCCATTCATATGGCTTTGCCGCGGTATCAAGGGCCCACACATCTGCCAGAGGACGCTTCCCTGAAATATTAATATACTATTAGTATCGAAATCAATTAGGATGGAGCAATCTGACGATACGTAAGTAGCTACAGTTATATGCTTGGTGAGCACGCTGGCAATTTCCTACCATCATTTCCACCAATTGTCAACAAGAATCGCTGCCCAACCAAAGCCATCACATGTCCATATCGTGGACCAGGACCGGCCCCTTGAACCACCACTCTACACAGAATATGTAGAATGCTCAGCAGGGATAGTAGCAAAAGTAAATGTTGAATTCAAATCACAGTAGAGTAACAACACCTGTGCCATCGCGGTCGTTGCTGTGTAAGATCCAGAACATGAAGGTCCTCTGCCGATAAACCAGCAGGGCCTATACCACCCTGGATTGCAATAAACAATGAGTGAGAGATGATATTTAGTTTTGCATTAGCACTGACCTAAGAACAAAATTGATGCAGCTACTACTCCAAGGGCAAAAACCAAAAGCGTAACGTACCTGAATAACCACCATGGTTCCAACAGCAGTCGCTACATGGGCAGCTCTTGGTGAAGGAGGTTCACCAAGTGGAGTAAGCCTGACAACATTGTGTTGTGGTCAATCGGACTAATAAGTGCTACTAAGATAAACATCACGTTACCCAGAATGGGCATGGGATCTAAAGAACTTAGGAGCGGATCTAACGCATGGAGCAACAAATAAAAAAACATTTCCTAAAACCGCTGTACCTGCTCCACTTATTTGATAACACATCATAACAGTGGACATCTTCAGTGGCGCCAGCAAGACCTGCAACCAAGGAAATCAACTTGATGGATGACCATTTTGACTTTCGCATGTAAAGGAATTAAGGAAACCAAACTCCCTTTCCACACCAGCTAAGGTTCTCGGAACACATCTAAGTATGGTTTTTGAGCAATTCATTTTATCCTTGGTCTAACGAAGGTCTAACCCTCCAATGTTATGCCCGGAAAACTTCAAGACATTAAATTTCATTGCAAGTTTGGCTTTTGAAGTAATTCAAATCACCTAGTCAACAGTAAACTCCTTATCCTAGGGTTTCCAATGGACCTCCATATAGTCCGACCACATCTAAAGTTCAAATCAACAATTCCAGTTGGAGACCATTCCTTTTAACACACAATCATAATTCTAATGCCACAAGGTAGGAATTACAGAGAACCATAATGCCCTATTTCTTCCCAAGACTAGAATCTCTCAAAATGCAATCTAAGTGCAATATAACGTATTAGAATATTCCCGTTCATAAATTAAGTTTGGCATCTCAAACCATATAAGAGCACCAAATTTGGTCTTACAACTAACAGCCTGCACACATGAGTTACAAAGCAAAATAACGCCTTAACATCACACTCATAATTACTTTCCAAACCAGGTAGCGCTTCGAATTCCCTCAGTGTCAGTTTTTAACCTAATCCCGCGCAAACCAGCAAGACCACCCAGCTGCCAATACCCTGAATTCCACCTCTGAATGAGACACCGAAACACTAAGCCACAATCACTCTAGTTTCTATCGCGAACAAAAAGTTACATCCCAAAATCAGTTTTTCCCTCCTCCCACTCCAAAACAAGATTAACAACGAAACCATTCCCTACTCTTCCAATTCCCTTTAGACTATGGCTCTCATCGACACCAACTACAAAGCAGCACGCTATACCATCAACCAAACCATCTGAAACTAAGAGCAGGTAAGGTTGAAAGGGCGTACGGATCCCCGCGCTCCCAGACGACGAGGGTGGCGTGGCGGAGTTGCCCTCGAGTGCGGTGGCGCCGCCGAAGAGGATCAGCCGCGGGCCTATGTACCCCGGCGAGCCCTCCTCCCCAACGGCCGGCACCGCCGTGAGCGTGTGCCCGCACCGGCAGCCCGGCCCGTCCTCCTCCTTTTCCATGACCGCGTTCACCACCGTATACCCCGGGGCCGGACTCGGCCCCGCCACCGCCGCCGCCGGAGACGCGCCCGCGCTTGCAGCCCCCACAGCCGTGGGCGTCGTGGGCGCCGACGGCGACGCCAAGGAGGTCTCGCTCCCGGACCCGCCGCCCTGCGCCGCGGCGTCCGAGTCGGAGTCCAACTCCGTCGTCATCCGCGAGTCCACGTCCATGGCCGCCCACCGCTAGGGTTTCCAAGAGCTCGAGATCTCCCACGCGCGCGCAAGAGCTGGGGGCCGCCCTAGGAGACGGCTACGCTGGCGGAGGCCGGAGAGGCCACCATGGCCTGAACCCTAGACTTCACCGCTCGCCGGCGGCGAGGCGTCGAGGCGATGGGATCGCGCGCACGAGAGGAGGAGAGGTAAGCGGAGAAACCCTGGAGATTTGTGAATTGCGTGGAGTTGGCGAGTGGTGAGGGGGCGGAGGAGGTGGGAGGGTGGGGATGGGAATACGGGAGGCTCGGGGACTGGAGTGGAAAAGCTCGGGGAGAGACGAGTGCAGGAGACGAGGGAGGTGTGACCGTGTGAGTGTGCGGACAGGGAGGGGGACGTGTGAGCGTGAGGGAATTTTTGTATTTGTACTGGTTTTGTTTCGCGGGGATTCTCGTGTTGGTCCCTGAACTTTTTGTTTATTTCGAAATGAGATTCCCTTTTGTTGGAAGACCTTGCATTTTAGAACTACACTGCGACCACTGGACGGAGCTAGAATAAAAATGATGGAATTCATCACTTCACTGTACATATAATAATATGTAATTTTTAGATTGTATTATGCTAAATAGTGATAAGTCTAACAAATTTTAACATCAATATTTTAACATAGCCGATGACAGTGTATGGTGATAAAGAAATATTAATCGAAATACTTACCAAAATAAAAAAATCCGATAATAATATTGGTTAGTTGCAATAAACTGAAAAAACTAAGGACAAAATCACAGAAAAAAGTTGGTCAGTATTGGTAAAATGTATTATCCGACATTAATTGTCTATTAAAAGAGAACAGGATTATTTAAAAGTTTTTCTGTTATAATGTGACTGTTTTTGTGCTTTTAAAGTTTTTCTGCTGGGTTCCATATAAAAAATTGACTTTTTGATCGTTAGTTGTTATTATTGGACGGCAGATCGGCAACAAATTAAGTAGAAATCCTCCTCGCCTACTTAATTAGTGTACTCAATGTCTTAAAAGAGTATAAACTTATAAGCTATAATCGCCTCTCTGTGTGGTATGCTTTGTTTAGGGCATTCCCAATGGGCTTATATTAGCGATATCTATAGCATTAATTAGTTAGCTACATAGGATTAAAAGGTGATATGGCAAGAGAGTTAAGGAGAGAGAGAAAAGTAATGTCTTGTATGAGATATTGCTTTTGCACAAAATCCAATAAGTAGATATTAGCTAAAATATCTATTGGGAGGAGCATGATGTCTACATCACTAATTCCTGGGGCTCACCACTACAGCATGCCAGACGTCGTCGCCGTGCTGGCTGGCCGCGCGCCCACTGCACTCGCCGTGGTCGTCACATCACTCACAGTCACCGCTCGACGCCGACGCTGTGGCTACCACGCTTGCCTCCAATGCCACGCCTGCCCGACGCCAATGCCACGCCCGTCGCACTCGCCATGGCCGCCACATAACTCACGATCACCGCTCGACGTCGTGGCTACCCCGCTTGCCGCCCGACATCGCGCCCAATGCCAACTCAGTGCTTGCTTCGCCCGAAGCCTGCCGCACCCGCCGCCCTCCACCGTCCCACTGCAGCGCCATGGCCCACCTTGGTGGCGCGACTCAGATCCGACAGGTCCTTGGCGCTGGACCGAGCCATTGGCCACCACGCCCGACCTCCTCGCTACGCCCACAGCCCATTGAACCAGACCCATCGCCGCGCTCATCGGCGTGGGCCGCTCGCACGCCCGAGGCCACCGCCGCACCATGGCCATCGCGATGGCCACATCTCAGATCCGGCTGGATCTGGCCACCGTGAGGAGAGAATGAGGTGGAGGGGGAAGGAGTCGACAGGCCGTCGTCATCGATAAGGAGGGGAGAACGAGGTGGAGGGGAAGAAATCGGCCGATCGGCCGCGCCGGTGAGGAGGGGAGACTGAGGAAATGAAGTGGGAGGCGACCGACGGTAAAATGGGAGAGAGAACGTGGGTCTTGGGAGAGGTGACCAGTATTTATTGTTTAGGCCCATATTTAGATACTATGCACTAAAGGGGTTGTTTCTAGTATGGTTTCTAGATGACGTGGAGAGTATAGATATAGTTGTGCAATGTCTACCATTGGGAATGCCTTTAGTTGTGTTATATCATTCCATGGGTGAATGAACAACGACTAATTAATTGCTTGCAGCATTGATTAGCTAGAAGATTGATGGCTGACAAAAACATTGTAGGCGCTCCTTGTGTGAAGGAAAGCATTCTATCACTATGTAGGTGTTTCGTATGATTTGGATTTTGGAAGGAGAAAAGCTGGTTTGGTTGTTAAGGGCCTGTTTGTTTCAGCTGGTGAGTATCCAGCTAGTCAGAATCTGGAGAAGCTGGATAACCCTAGCTTCTGGCTACTAGCTCATTTTCTGGATTCTGTAGCTTCTGGCTACTTAGAATCTGGATGAAAATCTGGACTGTTTGTTTGAGCTGCAGATTCTAGGAGTAGCTGCAGTTGCCAGAAGCTGAAACAAACAGGCCCTAAGTAAGATCCTATAAGGATTTGTACGATGGAGAGTAACCGGGGCACTCAATGGGATCGAGGATCATGCATATTCCCTTGATTTTGTTAGCATGGTTTTATCTTAGGATGTTCAATTTTAAAGATGGTTCTTCATTTTAATTGTTGGCTATCCTGCTGTATTGTCTTCTGTGGAATGACATACAATCCACACAATCTAAAACAAAAAGACAGTGCATCTATCCATAGCACTTGCAATAATTTAATCACATGAGTGGTCGGCATCTAAACTAGAAATTAAAGTGCTTGCAGTTCAATTATGAATAGATTTTTGTTCTTCACTGCCCTAGAGAGGATGTTGAGTGCGAACTTCTCATGGTTTATAAGTTAATTAAGCCCGGGCGTTAAAACACAAACCAAAGGTCGCAGAGGACTCGCATCAAATATTGCCAGTAAATACGTCAACCAGAAGCCGTTACTTCGCTCTCGCCCCAAAGCGAGCAGGCATGTCTGGCCAACGCGCGCCGTCCGGGGGGTGCACATGCGTGGCATGGACGGTCCAGATGACGCAGACCGCAACACTCTAGTACTATTTGCCGTTTCCTAGTACGTACTAGCAGAGTAGCGGGACAGCCACGGACTTCGCGCACTCCATGGTGTAGCTCCGGAAGCGCGCGCCTTGGTGAGAGGGCCAAAGAAACACGTACTTTACGTTAGGGTTGTAAACGAGTTGAGCTTAAGCGAGCTTGGTTTTTCAGACTTGAGCTCGGTAAAAACTCGAGTCGAGTTCGAGCCGAGCTCGAGATGGGGTCCGAGCTTGAACCTGGGCTCGCGCTCGGCTCAGCCTAAGCTTGATTAGGCTCAAGCTTGGCTCGGTGAAGCTCGATAATAATTAAAATAATTTATTATGCACTATTTTTCAATAATAAGAAAAACTCGAGCTCGAGTTCGACTCAAGTAAGCTCGATAACAGTCAAAATAATTCAAATATACACTAATTTTCAACAATAAGAAAAGCCGAGCTCGAGTTCGGCTCGAGTAAGCTCGGTAAGAATTAATATGTATTACTATTTAAGCCCGAATCGGAGCTCACGAACTATTCGAGCTCGGCTCGGTAATTCTCACGAGCTCGAGATCAAGCTCGAGTTCGGCTCGTTTAAAGTTCGAACCGAGCTCGAATCGAGCCTAGAACGAGCCGAACTCGAGTAGCTCGCGAGCTCCGAGCTTTTTTTAGAGCCCTACTTTACGTCGAAGCGGATATCAGGAACACGCGGAGGGTGTATTGAAACGTGACGGCGGCGGCATATTTTGTTCGCGCCCGCACACGCGGACGTACACGTGTTGGACAGCGAGGTATACCTAACTAGGATTGTGGCCATGGCGCCGCCGAGCAAGAAGGCGAGGACGGCGGCGGCGTCAGTCCTCCTCGACGAGGTGATCGAGGGCATCTTCGTGAGGTTGCCGGCCAAGTCGGCGCTCTACTAGCGCCACTGCCTCTCCTGCGTCTGGACCGCCATGCTCTCCTCGGATGCCTTCGTCGACTGACACCTCGACCTCGCCAAATGCCGCGATGGGCCCTAGGCTCTTCTTCCCCCGCCCTCTACTGTTGCCTCCACGTTGTACGCGTGGTCGACGCGCCCCGACGGCGTCGCACCGCTCGTGGCTGTCCTGCGGAACAAGCGCAACGGCAAGCTGCGCGCCAACACCAGCCCGTGTCGCGGCCTCGTCCGCCTACAGGCGAGCTCTGGTGGGGTCATCTACGTCTGCCAGTTAATTGCATGTCAAGTAGTAGTGCACAGATACTGTGAGAAACTTCGGCCATCAACACACCTGAGCTCACACATAAATACACACGATGTTGAAAACACAGAACAATAACACAAGAGTTTTTGTGTTGCTGGAAAACTGAGACAGCATGTTCTGTTGTATTAGCCCCCTATTTAAAGGAAATTCTAGTCTAATTCTGGTGGTTAAGCCACCCCTTTATTATGCGCCAACCACCTGCACGATCCCACTGACCTAGGTCATGACACATACGACGCTAACAAGACGGAAAATATGCTCCTGCGTGGATTGAGCACGCGTCAAGCATTTCCGACTGCGACAAAAAACTCTTCAACCGCGGCCGCTACTATTACGAAAACGACTGTTGCTACTACAACCACGGCCGCTATGACTACAACCATGACAACCACGACCACTACAGTGCTTCTACGACTATGACACTACTACAGAAAACCGTATTACAAACGGTTTAGAAACGTCATCACAGACGATTTTGTGAACCGTCTGAATTTATGGGTCAGTAATGATACGAGGTCATCACAGACGGCTTTCGAACCGTCTGTGATATATAAATATCACATACGGTTTTAGTTAAAAACCATTTGTGATTATCAACTAGCACAGACGGTTTTTAGTTAAACATGTAGTTGAGTGCTCCGTCGTTGTTCGGATCTTGACCGAGTATTTTTTCCCCACACCAAAAATCTCATAACCAATAGAATGCAGCCAATGGCAGTGTTGTTCGATAGTTCGAATTGCATATGTTGTTCAATCGTAAATAGATGCTGCGGGTGGATAACCCACCACAGTCCCAAAGACATGAGTCAAAACTTGGCTCTAGTTTGTCATCTACGAAAGTTCTGATCAGAAAACCCCTCAGGTTTCATAGCATCAAAAATAATAGCCATCGTTGTATTGCAACAAAGTTCGCAGTAAAACTTCTGGATTGTTGAAAATATGGATAATATTTTAATTCTAAATTTTACTAGGAGGCAAATACAATAAAAGACTAGTGATGCATTAAACAAATCTAACACATGCAACTTATTGTACTTCAGAATATATAGAGAAACATAATTTAAACAAGTCGATCGATTACACGAACGACTTACAATTAGGTCTGATGAAAAGCAGGAAGCAGCGCAAACTTGATGCAATGCAAAACGTAGATGAAGCAACGAAGCGAGTGGTCACGCAGACGTCGTTGCCTAGAAACCTTATTTCCGCCCTCCCCCCGTGCAGGTCTTTACGACAGCAACGGCTCAAAGATACTGCTCATCTTTTTCGCGGTGTACGACGGGAAAAAACAGTCGGTGAGGTTCAGACGACGCAATACAACAACACAGATTTGCACGAGGAAGAAAAAGAAATAGAGGAGGCAGTGATGCTAGGCACTATGCTCTAGATGTCTCCAGCCATACACACACATACATACATACTATTCCTCATGCAGGTGCATAATGCACGTTAAAAAGTTACTGCTGTGTGCGAGTGAAGTTGCTGCCAAACACATGTAGAATTACTGTTAGTTGTAACACTACACAACCGACACGATAGTAACTTTTCGACGTGCACAATGCCCATAGACGCAGAATAGCGCAGCCTATATATGTGTGTAGACTGTGAACTGGCATGATTAGTAAGTCATTTACCTACTGGTAATTGACATTTAACCAACCATTTACCCACCGGTAAATGTCTGTTATCATCACCCAATAAAGCCTCAACTCAAAACATTTGAATCTCATTCAAACAGAAAGGGGTGCATAACTCCCTTGATGCTGTTTGGCCGAAAAAAGATTTGCTTGCCGTAGCTTGTACCGTGAAGATCGGGCTAACCTGCGCATTAACTAGAGGTCGATCCATGTCAACCTAAATGCATTACTTAATTCAAGTTTTTAACACCACAAAGTAGAAACCAAGTCCACTCAAGCTTCAAGCATACTACAGTACATCATAAACAAAGCCAAGCCACTTATCAGGCTCCAAACATACTCCAATCCCAGTACCCTCTAGAACTGTTCCAAAGTTCCAGAGTTTATTCAGTTACTAGCTTAAACCTGCTACCACGAAACAGTTCACGTAGTGGTAGCAAGTAGTACCAACTTAGACGATATTTTTACGGGCAAGGGTGTTCCACTCATCACAGGATCCCAGAAACTAGCGCTAGAGTTTCAAGGACAAGTAGGCGATGAGCGAGCGCACCACAATGCTGAGCCAAGAATGAATTGCCTACAGATAGCCAAACAACGGCAGGGACAATCCCTGACCTGGAGCTGGACATAACCGGCAGATGCCGCCGACGTTCGCCAGCTCGTAACATTCGGCTGTCTGGTATCCCCTCCAGTCATGCTTTCAGGAGGTCACAGCAGCAGCCATCAGAGGCTGCTGCCCACTTGAAGGTGTTACCAGCCCCGCCATGCTCACCGTCCATGATGCTCGGGAGAGGGGTGAAGAAGTGTGTCCGGAGGTCAAAGCTGTGGTAGTGGTCCACATCTTCATACATGCTTGTTACCTCTGAGACAGACAGGCCTGAGACGCTGCTCGGGTTGCCCTGCTCCGAGTGCTGGATCTCTGAACTGGGAGATGCAGCTGAGCGCATAGGCGGGCCGCTATCCATCGCCTTGCTCCCTCCACCAGCGTCTTTCCCATTGATCTCCTTCTTCGTGTTGAGGAAGCGTCCGCCAGAGCCTCTTGCACGACGCATTGCGTGAAGATGGCGTGACTCATGAAGATATGGCTGCATCATCAAAAGGTACCCACATGAATGTGAGAGACAGAGAAGAAATTGCACATGACGTGGTGGAATTAAGATAATTCGCCCACAGGTGACAGTTTAGGACTCCGTCGATAGTTAAGAGGTGAGACATACCTTTCTGACTTTGACCAGCCTATTCTCCCTCTCTGCCTTGGCACGAGCACGACGGCGGCGAAGGATGCCTTCATACTGTTTTGCATTCACATAAATTGGTGCGTCAGCTGGCATATTCAGTGGTACAAGCATACGCCCGCTCTGCATTCCACGCAGGAAAATGGAGGAACATATTAGCTAATCATACATTACTTAGAGCCCTAGACAGATAGATCGTCTAGCAGTTTCTCAGTTGACAAACTACACCAAACAAAGATAATAAGTCAGAAAACTCTGAAGATGACTTATTCAAAACTAACTGAAACATACCGTTGATCTCATTCCATAAGGAGAAAGTAGGCCATAGTGCTGGTCAGCATAAGGATGATTTGAGGAAACCTATAACATTAGAGGTCATTGATCAACTCAAACTAGGTTGGCAAATTTCTGAGTGCACTACTAATTTAATCACAGAGGTAACCTTTATTCATATGCATGAACAAACTAGTTGGAAAAGCTTACCACAGATTGACCAAGGCCCAACTCAAAACGCCCATTATATTCTGTGAATGGTGACTGCAGAGCAATAGTGGCAGAGTGCTCAGAACCTTTTTCTCCTTTACCTGAAGCCAAATGACCCAAAGCAATTACATTTCCAAGGTCCACAAGACAGAAGCATTCAACAATGGTCTGTACCTTATAAATCCCTCAGAGATCAAGTTGCTAGCGACTAAATTTTGTTCATGCATAAATGGAGACTGCTGCAACTACAAAAAGGAAATCTTTCTAGACTCATCAACACAATTATATTGCAATGCATATCAAAAGAACATTTGCTAACCATTAGTGGATCCTTGTACCCATGCCATGTTGACTTAGTGTTTTATTTTACATTAAAAGTGCGTAAGTTTCAGAAGGATAGAGTCTATTATGTTGACTTAGTGTTTTATTTTACATTAAAAGTGTGTAAGTTTCAGAAGGATAGAGTCTATCTAGCAATATTATTTTGTATAAGCCACACTAGGTTATATACTAAGGCCTTGTTTGGATGGGTTGGGATCACAGGCCATCCAAACAAGGCCTAAATAAATAAACTTCAGAGAGATAAAGTTGCTTTGGTGTCATGCCACCTCTGTATCAAAGTTAAGAATTTTTAACCAAGGATATATCAACGTTTCTGTAGCACATGTCAAAGACTAGTTGGGCACATATCAGTGCCCGTCTCATGTCGACTAGTTGGGCACATATCAGTGCCAGTCTCATGTCGACTAGTTGGGCACATATCAGTGCCAGTCTCATGTCAGACAAGACATACAACCCAGTAGGAGTGTTTCGGCACCTAGCTCAAGGTGTGTGTGAAATGTTAACTAGGTATATACAAATTTACAATATTTATTCTACATCTCACAATGAAATGCTAAATTTAAATGAGCACAAGGGGTATAAGTACGAAGGTGACCGGACTCCACCAAAAGCTACTGTAGTACTCCACTATACAGTATGTTTGCCAGTATGTCCTTTTTTCGGATTGCAAAACCAGACCATCAACAATTTCTGACCTTCACCAAATATATGACCCATCACACAAAATTGACCCCTGCTGTATTACTTCATGGTTTTGTCTAAAGTGTAGCCTTCGAGTGAAAGTGGAAAAAACATCTATGACTATGTGGGCAACTAAAATAATAAAGAACCAATTCTGCAAATACAATCCGTGAGACCTAAACACTGAAGAATTCAATCATACCTCATTCAGGTATGAAACATCATCCTCTTCTCACAACACATACAGATTCCACCTCTATATATGTAATGTTCTTGCAATAAACCTACAATTTTGCTTACAGAGATAAACATCCTAGGCTTTGGGTTTACACTTACACTAAAAACTTATCTATGCCTCTCTTCAAATTTTTTTTCTTTATGTCCATGTAACAGAGAAGTAGCTACAAGCAGTGCCAACTTTGTACCGAAAATTAAATTATTCAGAGCTCAATCCAACCCAGTGTCCTTCACATGTGTCACATCACCCCCTACTCTTTTCTACTAACATGCAGAGATTAATCAAGTCCATTTCTTGTTCTTGCAATACCCTACAAACATATGCATAGATAAAAAACCGCCTCACCTTGAGCCATGGAGAATTTTAGAACTTCAGGGACCCCCCTCTCCGTCAGTGGCTGCGCGGCCTTTGGCGGCACCAGAAGATCCAACAGAGTCTGACCTCTCGGCACAACCTGGAACTGGCCCTCCCGGCAAGCATCCTCCGGCGACATGGCCGCCTTCCCCTGGCCCAATGGTTCACCGTACAGCAGCTGGGGCCCTGCCCACCATGGCAGTGGAACTCCATTGGAGGTCTGGCTCCCAGCAGCAACCTGCCCAAATCCCTCATGGCTCTTGAAGCTCATCATTGCTGCAGGAGCTTGGCTGGGCTGAGCAACAACCACCTCAATGCTCTGTCCGATGTTTTCTAGGATGGATATATTTAAGCACCTAAGCACCTACTGCAATCAAGAGCACCAAAAAAACAAGTAGATAGATTAAGCATCAAATCAGGCATTAAGATGAAGGAAGAGAGGTGAAATTGTGAAAGAAATGGAAGTGCGGATGGTTACTAAAGAAGGGAGAAAAGTCTTCAACAATAAAATGTAAAGAATGGCAGGAAAAAATGCACAACGAGATGAAGGAAGAAAGGTAAGAGAAATGAAGCAAATCAAGAACTGAACCAAAAGATGGCCGGCCATACAGACATATGTATTAAGAAGCCACAAAAGATCAATTTTTCTAGTATCGGAGTGAGAAAATAAGGTCCAAAATCACATGAATAAGCTGCCAAAAATGCAAGACTATACCCAAAGATCACCCAGAAGCCAGAAAGATTTCACGTTCCAACTGGAACTCACAGGCCAAGAACTTAAAAAGGAGGGCCAGCCAGCCCGGGCATGTGCGGCACATGCAAGAATCTCCCCGAGCGCAGCAACAAACCAAACCAAAAGGATCCAAGACATGCATGCACAGGAGGAGCAAGGAAACAAAGAGCCACTCACATTTCAGCAGCAGGAAGCGTCCCGATGGGGTAGAAGACTAGAAGAGCGAGTGCAGACAGGACTCAGGAGGGGAGGGGAGGGGAGAGGAGAGGAGAGAGAGAGGACAAGACGAGACCGGGGGGCGCGTATAAATGGGCGGTGCCGAAGATTTTTTTGGCTCTGTTCAGTCTGTTGTTTTCAGCTGCTGTTTGTAATTTTTTTATTTGATTTGTTAGTCTAATTGTTAGAAATATTTTTGACTTCGAGTTTAAGATATAGTAGAGTCTGTCTTCATATGTAATTTAAGTTAAAGTTATGTCCAACTTGAAATCCGAATACATATGCTAATAGAAGAATATTAGCCTATATATTGAAAAACTTATAGCCAGTTTTATAAAAGGAACAAAATTAAGGAGAAAAGGGAACAAGTAAGAGGATAGAAAAAAATCAGAAATTTTTCTGTGTTCTCTTAATTTATTTGCGATGTATGTGTTTTCTCCTGAAAGAAAGCTAACAAGTGGTATCAGAGCCTAGGTGATCAGGCGAGAACTGAATCGCTGAAAAAATCGTCTCGGCGATTCCGTTTCAGCACATCTTGCGCAGCGCTCCTGAGTTATCGCACGCAGTCTGGACACCCCCTGTTCCGGCGTGTTCTTCCGTCGCGTTTTGCCGTCTCTGAAGCGCAGAGAACAAGTACGTCTTCTCTCGGTCCTTCGGTTCTGGCGCGTTCCGAAGTAGCAAGAGGCAGGCGCCAGGTGTTTTGTCCTTCGGTTCTTCCGTCCGTGCGGCGACAGTGGAAAAACGAAGTCTCCGTCCGTCCATCTCCGAGACAATGAAACGCTCAGCGATGATGAATCAACAGCGCTCTGATGTTGAGTTGAGTCAAGGACGTTGAGAAGATGTGTCTGTTCTTTTTGGCTATGGCTTGTGACTTTTGGCTGAAATTTTTGAATTTTAACTATTTACGGTACAGATTATGGAGAGACAGATACTCACTTGTGATTTTGGCTGGTACAGATGTTAGGCTTTTAACGTGTAGATCGTTTAACTTGTAGACCCCGTCTTGAGAAAATACTTCGTTTGAAAGTTAGGTAGTGTAGCAAAAGCCAAATGCCAGCAGGCTTTTAACTTGCCGAACAGGCCCGATGTGTCGCCATCCAAACTCAAGTAAGGTGAAAAGAAATCAAAACGTCGAGGAGATGTGTCACGGTTCTGTGTCAAGTATGAGTTTAGTAAGTCGTAATTGAGACCGACTGCATCAATGTTTTAGAATCTTTGCATCTAGATAGACCCGTACCAATTGAGTTGAGCTCCTACATGTAGCTTGCATGTAGAATGCTTCATGTGGAGGTGTGACTGATAGTTTATAATGCATTGAGACTAAAACTAGATTATGTCAAGTCAAGATTAAGAGGAAGATTGTTAGAAATAATATTGACTTCGAGTCTAAGGCATAGTAGAGTTCGTCTTCATCTCATCATCTGTAACGCAAGTTGAAGTTGTGTCTAACTTGAAGTCTGAATACGTATGCTAGTAGAAGAGTATTAG
This sequence comes from Bonia amplexicaulis, assembly GCA_036346245.1. Lineage (NCBI taxonomy): Eukaryota > Viridiplantae > Streptophyta > Magnoliopsida > Poales > Poaceae > Bonia > Bonia amplexicaulis. Next base: position 7,641,941 of record CM070743.1, on the reverse strand, counting down.
CATATATATATTAAGAAGGCTTGTAGCCAGTTTTGTAAGAAGAACGTAAGTAAGGAGAAAGGGGGACAAGTAAGAGAATAGATAAATTCAGAAATTTCCCTGTGTTCTCTCAATTTATTTACGATGTGTGCGTCTTCTCCAACAAAAAAAGTTAACACTAATGAATATTATTTATTAAAAATTAAAGCTAAATGTTAACTGAAAAGCTAAAGAAAAAAAGGCCATTATTGATTGCCACAATGCCAGCCAGTACTCTTCAACGCCGAGCTGAATTCCTTACTGGCCCAAATGGACACCTTTCCCAGCCATCCTTTCGTCTTTGCAAGTGGCGCTTAAAGTAAACTAACCATGCTGTCATAAGTGGGGAAAAGTAGAGCTAGCACTTACAAAAAAAATGTTGGGCTTGAACTGCTAAACTGGGTAAGGTTGGGCGTATTTTTAAAAACTACTTTTTAACTTTTTTACACTAATTAATTTTTAAATAAAGTATATTCTTAAGACAGAGTTTACAAATTAATTATAATATACTCTATAACGACTTCATTTATATCGGTCAAACCGTACACGAGTTTCTATTACTCTATACTCTCCTACTAATAACCTAAAAGTCATAAGCGGTAATCAAAAATCATAAATCAAAACAAAAAACATGCCCATTTGCAGAATTGGCAAGTGACAAAATTGACCGGACCGGCATGAACAGGAGCTATTGCAACTACTAGTAGTGGCCAACCGTTGGTTTCCATAAATCTGTCGTCCCCATTGATGAAATTGAAGGACAGGGACACTGTTGTGCCTGCTTGATTGCTCCCCATCACCATTATTTTTTGTACCGTCCATGTCTGCAATTGAGAGGGAGGGAGATTCTTTGATCTTGATAATTGAACAGTACGAACGTAGCATTGATCATACGCTCGTGTGGCGTCTGATCGAAAACAAATGATTCAGATTGTACAGACCTACCACTTTTTCGAAAAAAAGATTGTATACAGCTATGTAATATGTCTGCGGCGCCAACCCCATTGACGTCAACGTATCACCAATGGTTCCATTTTTTCCGGTTTATAACTTATAATTTTTTCTAATAAATAGATAGAGTATTTCCTTATCGATATTTCGAAGCAGGTTATCGAGACAATATTTTCTAAGTAGTTTATTAGCATTCAGTTTATTCGTACAAGTACTTATGATAAAGCTAAAAATCATCAATCATAACAATAAGCTATTAGCTACAGCTAAAAAGAACGAACCTATTAATGCTTCAACCTTTGGGCACATTGAAAGGACCATGTCAATGTAGCATTTCAGTTAAAAGAAACGAGTATAAACGTTTAAGTTATTAGAGCGAATTTGTTTGTACATATTAATTCTGGGTGCTTTTTTTCCATTTCTACCTGGGAAAACACATGAACAGTGGATCAAATTCAAATCAAAATCAAGCCAAAGAAAGCTGGATGCGGTGTTTCTCCTTAAATAATGATGGCGAATAACGAAATGCTCGTTGAGCAGAGATCACCAAGCATTTGGGGACAGAAAGCCTGCGATGATTTATGCCGCACTTTGCATCGATAATTCTCTGGGTAGCTAGAAGAACTACTAGTCGTAGTTCTTTTCAGTTTTCAGAAAACTCGTAAATTTGACCTCCCAAATCCCAATGTCTAACCACTAAACCCATCACCTATGACCTCCCGTGTAAAAAGCGGCCTGCACCAATTAATCACCACCGAAGTGTAACTCCGAAGCTTCTAGACGGACAAACTCTTGTAGCATTTAAGGAATTACCTTCTGGCCTTCGAATGGAGTTTTATCTCGGTGAATAACAGTAAGCTAAATATTTTTTATATATAAAGACAACAACATGCCAATAGCTAAACAGCAGCAGTAACAAACAAATATGTAAAATCAAGCACTCAATTCTTCTCAAAGAATGCTAGAGTTATTTATATGATTGTTAGTGCTTAAGGAGTCGGATCGCGCGTTGGGTTAGTGCACAAGGCTGAGGCTTGCACACACCAAAAACCAAACCATTTATGCTCCACTTAGTGAGCTAATCAAATAAGTAATCTGGCAGAAAGATGTGTAAAGCCTAAAAAAGGGTAGAAAGGAAATAAAAAGACAACTAATGAGGGGTCGTTTTAGAGGAGGAGGGTTATTTAGGGTTCTATTAGCGTTGGAGTCCACATCACTTTGAGCTGGCTACGATTTAACTTCCACACTTTCCACGGTGCTTGGCGCCATAATGTCCGTCTATTGGTTGTAATCCAATGATGTGCAATACCTACGATGAGGTGCTCAAGTGGTAGGTAGGTTCCAACGTAAAAATGTCTGTTTGGCAACGGCTGCGGTTTATAGCTTTTGGTTGTTTACGGTATAGATTACGGAGAGAGATATTCACTTGCGATTTTGGATGGTACAGATGTTGGGCTTTTAACGTGTACATCGTTTAACTTGTAGACCCCGTCTTGAGAAAATACTCCGTTTGAAAGTTAGATACTGTAGCAAAAGCCAAAAGCCGTTAGTTTCGGAGGAAAAGAACATGTCCAAAATATGATAGAAGGTTAGGTAGATAATTTCACGCACCCACATAAATAGAGAGAGAGAATGAACATGAAACATAAAAAGAAAGATGTTTACCCGATCGTTTCAGTTGGAAATGTAGTGCTTATACTTTCTAACAACTGAGAGAAAAAGGCCTGTTGATTAGCGGCGCCGGCGTTAATGGCTACACATGTATACGACGCCGCAGCCATGCATACTAGCGGAACCTTTTGGTATATTTACGTAGTAGTAATTGGGTAATTTACAAGATCATCGTGGCATCATCTCTACAATGTCTCTTCGTCAACTCCTCTTGTGTGGACGTGTGGCTGATTTATCATATATGGTTGTCAATGGCGTAACTACAGGTAGAAGAAGAACAATTAGATCATCTTGAGCAACCCAGAATTAACGGCAGAATTCAATGGAGAAGTAGAGCAATTAAGCATCCGGAGCAACAGGAATATGGCAAGGGCTTTGATGATCTAGAGCAATTAGTAATTTATTTTACTATCAGCATTTACAAAAAAAAAACTACCATACATAAGTTACCCTTTATTTGATCAATGGCTTATATTTTTTTGGTGTTAATACCTCCTAGTACCTCCCAAGCACCATAGAAAGTCTGCTTAAACTTCATTTCCTTACAAAAAGGTTTAGGAGGTTTCCCTATTCTAAGTAAACAAGGGGTAAGAAGGGAAGAAATGGGGACGATTTGCAAAAGGAGTTAGAGCATGTATGGGGGAGATACTTATTTGCGCTGTGTTAGCAATTAGAAAAAAAGACTCATTCACTATCAATTTAATCTAGCTATGAAATGCGTATATATGTTCATACAGCTTTTGCGATATGATATGCGTAATTCCGTTAACCATACATGATAAGCACTGTTTTCTTTTCAGAAAGCACTTCATCATCAGTCAGTTCAATGCAAAATCTCAATTATTGCAGGTCATCTCCCTTCTGGAGCCCCTAGAGATCAAGTCACTCGATGCCCCAAATAGGTTCTTCAATCTCTGGGAGCTCTATCTAGAAACCTAACTTTGATTTTCAAGGCGCGAAAAAAGGTGGACTAAAAGTCATTTCACTAGTGGAGAAGCAACTAGATTGGTAGTACTGTACCTACCATCTTTGCAACAGAATCCAGTTCTGGATAGCCTTTCTGGGAAGTACATGTAGTGTATGGCAAATTTGATATGGTGATCTATGGACAAGTAGGCTCGTCTTTTCCCAAGGTGCGAGTTGTAAGCAATCTTTGGGGTTTGTTTAGTCTTCCAGCTTCCAACTACTATTCTCTGCAGATTACATTATTAATAAAAGGTTATGGTTCTGCATTCAAAGTTGTTGGATGGCCAGTACCTTATTTTGAGTACATTAATCAGATGATCTTCAAGGCAAGAACATTAGAGAACATATAAGTAGCCTAAGATGGTTGTTGTCGAGATCAAGTCGCCGATCTTATAAAAATATAAGAAAGGAGGCTATATTTCTTGTAATGATTCAGCAAGAGAAAGAGAATAATCTTTATTGCTATGCGCTGGTTACAAATGGCTTACAGAAAGGATATAACTGGCCCAAATCTATAATTTTCCCACTGCGTGGAAAATCTTGATTGCTCTGTCTGTTGTTCCACTTGGACTTGACTTGTTCTCTGAGTTCCTCTTGGACAAGATGTGCTTTATCCACCGTATGAGAGGAGTTCTCTAGGAGCAAGCCCTTATACATGTTCATAGAATTTACGAGTGGTCTGCTGGTCAGGTAAAATATGAGTAGTCCTCCAACCAGAAGTACTTAGGAAACAGCTTTGGAAAGCTCTTTTACAATGGTGCTTCAGTGTGTGGTGTACTGGCCGCGACCCTTTCCCTCCCCTCTGCTGCTTTTTGACGCACCGTCTTATTATTATTATCTTCTCTCTGTTTTTTTTAACACACTCAATTGCTGGTTTCTGGTGCCTTTTGTTACTGGATTGCCTTTCACTGGGCACTGAAAAGCTGGAGAGATTTCATGTACACATCCTTCTGCTCTCGTCTACAACTTCAGGTTCAGGTGCTCTCTATATATCTCCGCTTGAACGGCTGAAGTGCTGCTTCTCTCCCCTCTCCTGTACTTGGTGCAACCTATGAATTTTATGAATCTGTGAATGAATGATAATTGATAATCTTTGTCGTGATGATTGATGATTGATAATCTTTTATCTTGATGATAGCATTTGAATGACCAGAATGGTGAAGAAATGCATAGTAGCATGCAAATGGTAACTATTATATGTTGCAAGAGGAGCAAAGATGACGAGCAGAATGACAACAAATTTAAGATTTGAAGTCAACAGCTGCAAGTACGATATATGATTGAGAAACATGCAGTCAATGCAATAGGCATATTATATCCAGCACTAGAATAATCCAAGTCAACATCTAAAATTCTTGTTTCTTCTGCTCTTAAGTCACCACCCAAATCCCTTTTTTATACACGATGAAAACTCGATGCTGCCGCTGAAGGGGAGACAGAACAAAAAAAAATACTCCATCCATTTCACTATATTTATTCATGATTTCAGAAGTCTCTATTTTAAAATGTTTGTCCGTGGAGTAAACGAAGAGTATAATTATTGCAATCTTTTCACTCTCTATTTTTACTTAAATGATTTATAAGTGGTTAAGTGATTATATTATATCATTAAATAAGAATCTGTATAGCCATTTCTTATTAATATTTTCTTAAATTTAATATTTTATTGAACTATGCGTATAGTAGACTGTAAATAAATATTGCAAGACGAGCTAGTCCAGCCAGCGTGGCAACAGTGGAACTCACGGTTCGAGTTCTCACTGCACCTACACATTAGGTATATAGTACCGCATTTACTATTGGGTTCCATGTAGGGTTCAAGGGGGTGCTCACTATGGCTTATTTTGGCTTAAGCTTATTGGCTTAAGCTTATTTTGGCACTATTTATAATTTCGTCTTTTTCTGAATTTTTGATTTTTTTTTGCGCTTTTTTGTCGGTTCTTTTTTTTCTCGTATTCGTTTGCGTTGTTTGTGATGGGCTAACATATTTTTATATTTTTAATTTTTAGATTTAATTATGTCAAATAAGCCTCGTCACCATGGTGTTTTTTCACCACTACACAATGAGCCAAATATAAGCCTTCACTTTCAGTGAACCGATCACCACCCAAAAATACAGTGGTTACCGGTTTTATTGGTGGGGATCGGTAATAAAAAATCAGTCGAATTCAAATTTTGATTTTCAAATTTTAACTTTTTTTTTGTTTTTTTTTCACCAGCCGGTTTTTTCGGTTACCAGTTTGAAAACAGCCTAAACTTTAAATCTTGATTTTTGAAATTTGACTAGCTTTTGGTCGATTTTCCAGTTATTGGTCGGTTAGCGTTACCGCCGTCAGACAGGTTTTCTCTCGGCTCGAAATTTATATCCTGGTTTCCATGTCTTGACGAACCATCCCATGCAGAGAGGGAGAATTGTCGAAGGATCCTCACCCCCAGTAGACATAGAGGCTTGATTTCCAACAACCTTTTCGTATTGGCCCCTCCATCGAAGTGAAATGAGCCGAGCTTTCCTAACGTGGGCGGGCAGTCTCTCTAGCCCACGAAACGCACAACGCGAGCTTTAGATAGTTACGTATGGGCCCTTCAGTTTCTGCTGGGCTGTATTGTGGATCTGTGGCCTTGTGGGCCCTGGATGGTTTGCAAGCTTGTTGAAGCTGCTCTGTTCTTTCGTGGGAGAATTCTGCTGTCTCATGGATTATAAAAACGAAAAACAACTATTCGAATATCCGCCCTTCGTTCATTCAAGTTTTGATTTGACACCCCGGGATATGATAAATTCGAGTGCAATTCATGCTAAAATCCCGGGATCTTTGTAAGTTACTCCGTACGCTCTTTTTTTAGGCGACCTTTAGGAACTTGCTTTTGTTTTTAGATAGACGTCGTTTTCGGTTTTTTCTACTTAGTGTTTTTCCCGAAGAGTTATGTATTAAAAGCATATTTGTATGAATGCTACTCTAGTTCATCTGACCTGTTCCCAACAACATTAGCATGTTTCCAAGACGAGTTAATACAAATCTCCGTACTTCCTAAAAGTTCTAAAAATTTCCTACCCTGAACTCCCTCTATTCCACAGCAAGTCAGTACATACTCGTATGTATGCGTGCTTGCATTAGACTCCAATACTAGTACTTGCATTAGGGTCCAATACATATGGCAATGCAAGAAAACCAACGAGCTAGAAGCCAAGTGTGCTATGAGACCACTGTTGCGAACACTGAAGTCCTCACTGCCGATACGCTTGCCGGGTGGGCATTGGTTCCGTGGTTGGTTTTGGAACCTGTGCTATGGAGTTGATTTTTGAGCCATTAATTTGAGATAGCAGTCATTGATAGGGGCAAGTAGGTCACAAATTGAAAAATTAACTGTTGGCTTGTTTTTTTGGACTGCGATTTATAGCTTTCGGCTCTAATACGAGTGCTCATGCGAGTAAATCGAAAGCCGATAAACTACTTCTAAAAAACTATTCTGATAAGCTGCTTCGAAACGGTGACAGAGAAGCTATTTTATTTATTTGTTCGAGAAAAGTTATAAATCAAAAGCTAAAATAAAGCGAGAAAAATATATCATCGTCTTGTTCTCCGTGTGCTAGGCTAAAATGACATGTATATCCGAACGGAGGGAGCAGGAGGCAGACGGGGCACCACAGGTGAGAACCGGAGGAAGCGAAGTGCAATGCTGCTAACTAACGTTGGAGTATAAATAAATAGTAGTATTTATTGCAGTTTTAAGAGTTGATGGCCGTTCTCTGTTTTCTGTCAACTCTTGGGGAGCTCACGAAAAGTGTGAAATCAAAACATGAAGCAGTGGAAAATTCACCTGTTTGAGAGAGCACCAACCAACCACACCTTTAATTCCTGGCTTTGGGTACCGAGCAGTGTGGAACTTCCACCAAACCGTCAATTTTCCACTGCACCCACCACATCATCTCAATAACACTCTTGCACCATTTCCTACCACCCATTGCTATCCCAATAATTCACAAGAAAAAAAGTACTAGTATCTCCATCCGGCAGGCAATATAGGATGCGTTTTTCTGTTGTAGCTTATGCGTTTTGACTTAAAATTTTGAATTATAACGGTTCGCTATAAAGAGTACAGAGAGATACTCACGTGCGATTTTAATCGATATAAATGAAGTCGAGATAGTATCTACTATAATCAACTTATAAACCACATCTGGAAAAAATATTTCGTTTAAAAAATAATTACTATAGAAAACTAAACCATAAACCTAAAAAAGCCCACTTATAAGCAATATAAGTCAAGTCCACCGTTTGCGCACATCAAAAAAATACTAAGTGAAAAATATTAATATTATTGGACCATGCATACCCATATTAGAGAGCACACTTCAACTACTCAAATCATTTTTTTACATTAAAGTAGAGATATAGAGCGAAAGTATTGTAATAGCTATATTTTAATTCTCTTAATAAAATTATATTTTAGGACACAGACTCCAAAAGAACGAACTTATGTTACGAGCTGGAGCAAGTATTTCAAAAACTGTACATATGACTTTAACCGACCCAGCACTCAGTTTCAGGCTTTCAGCCACCACATCTGTGTCAGAAGTTCACAGTACATGTAGTTAAGCAGAGTAGTAATACAAAATCGAAACACTGCATTACCAGTACGCCACAGTAGGTACTTCCAGACGTAACTTCACAAACTAGGATTTGCATCACAGTTGCATTCAGGTTACAGCTGAAATATTACAGTACATTGCTGCATCAGCACCACATTACTCTATCATCTGTACAGTACTAGTGCAACATAGACAGGAAACCTGCTTCACAATATGATTTCTGCTATCATCCTGCTGCTTTCATGACTTAATACACAAAAATCTTCTCCCATGGACAAAGTTGCTGACTAAATGGTTGTTGGGAGAGCCCATTCAGCATATCATAATATCCAACATCTGGCCCAGTGTCTCTTTCCATGCACCCACCTCCTACCAAGAAGCCACCAAAAGGACAGGAAAACAGAAGAAAAAGGGTAACAAGGAGAGGAAAAGATGGAAAAGTGCAAGAATCATCTTTCTTGGCCTAAATCTATAGGACAGGAAAGGGACCACTCTACACTGACTGCTTCCACACTCCACACACACACCTCACAAGTAGATCTACTAACAAAAGATTTAAAATTTGCACATCAGAATTACTGAATCCGTACAACATAAAAGCATAATCTTTGGGCCTAATGGATTTTCAAGGCTGATTAAGTCAGTAGTTTTGTTAGTATTACCATTGCTTTTTTGCACTTCAGACTTCATACAGAGGTAAGCAAAGGCAGGTAAAACCCTGTAAGCTCTTAACCTCATAGTGACAAAATGACTTAAAGAGGCAAGACAGTGGTGCCATGATACAAATGGTACATTTAGAAAATGTGTGATATTGACATATGTATATAAACATATACTACAAACCATCGCTGCATGTATCGACAGATTGCCTCCATGTAATACATAGGATGATCATGTTAACTACTACCTATTACATGCCAACGACTTCTCCCTCCTCTTTCCGCCACCACTCAGCTCGAACTAGAAAGAAATACAAGACACAAAAATACTTACATAGAGGCAGCTTGGGGCCCTTCGCCACCAACAGCCACCATCACACTCTCTGAGCGACATCATGTGTTTTGCCAAGTGCCCCTTGAAGGAATAAAGCAAGCTGGGTTTGGTGTTGATTGCTCCTCTCTGAAGAATTCTGCATGGGAATGGATGGATCAGCTTGTGCTTGTTCACCACATCACAACCCTGCAAGAGGAATAGAGAATTGCCGTTTTCTTTTCAACAAATGAATCCAAGAGCCCCACCACAGCCAAGAAATGGGAGTATTTTACAATGGTGTCATGCTCTTGGTCTTAATAATAGACGCAGTGCAAACGTATTCCTCTTTGACAAGTTTACAGTTGCAATTAGGTAAGGTAAAGGTGTTCTACTGTTTATGTGGGTGTGCTGATCACATCGTTAGTTTTTCCCAATACTATCTGAACAGAAGCATAAACCCACCTTTGTTGAATCAACACACAATCTAATTGCCAACTAATAGTCTACAATTCAAACTAAATTCCAACTCTTGCTATTTGTTTCCAGTGCAACATAAAGAAACTTGGCATACTTGAAAATTTTGAAATTTGCAGTAAATAGACATTTTCATTACCTCATTCCTTTCAGCTCTGCAAGCACGCACTCCGCAGCCTAGTCCCGCAGTATGACGGAGTCGGCGATCTCCATCAGTGGCCCAAGGCACTCCGGCGCGAACTTGCGGGCGAACATGTACGAATACGTCCCATTGGACTTCCTGAGCTCCCTGATGAAATCCCCAGACACCTCCTCCGGCCGGTAGGTGTGCGGGTGGCCACCGACGGAGTCGGTCCAGTTGACCCTCGTCAGGGTGAATTTGGTGCAGCCTTCGGGGTCCTGCATGTCCAGCAGCGTCGGGAAGTAGTGCTCCTCCGGGTAGCACGAGTCCTTCCTCTTCATCAAGCACGGCATCTTGAATTTGTTCCACAGCCTCCTGTCCCTCACCACCATGATGGCGTGCCTCCTGGCGAGAACGAAGAACTGCGAGCCGACGCGGAAGCGGTCGTACGGCACCTCCGGGAGCATGACGTCGTCGCCGCGGGCGTAGTACCGGTCGTGCAGCGTGGGCTCGTTGTCAAGGATCTCGATGAAGCTGCGGTGGCGGTGGCGCGGACCGGCATTGTCGGAGACGAGCGCGCGGTAGAGGGTGGGGAATGGATGGAGCGGGACGCAGGACTGGGAAAGCAGCGCGAAGAACTGGTTGGCCGGGTCGTCGAGGAGCGCGGTGGCGAGGAGGCGGCGCGCGGCGGAGATGAGCGTGGCGGACGCGCGCTGGGTGGCCTTGCCGTGGATGACGCGACCGCGGAAGGAAGGGGTCGGGGGGAGGGCGAGGACGGCGGAGGGATCGGCGTGGACGTAGAGGTTGAGGAGGTGGTGGTGGCCGGCGAAGAACTTCTCCCAGAGCGGGGAGAAGACGAGGTCGGAATTGGTGAGGAAGAGGAAGGCCACCTTGGGCGGCGGCCGGCGGCCGAAGAGGGAGGTGGTGGAGGCGGCGGCGGTGGAGGGCGCGGAGGAGAGGAGGACAGCGCGGCGGAAGAGCGCGAGGTCCTCAGTCTCGTCGGCGTCCGGGATGGCCGGGAGCGTCTTGGGCGGGAGGAGACGCGGCGCGAGGAGGAAGACGACCGGGATGGAGAGAAGCAGCAGGAAGGACAGCACGTACGGCGAGGCGTACGGCAGCGCCATCTCCGGCGAGCTTTCGAAAGGAAAGCTTCGATCTTTTTTGTAGGAACTGAAAAAAGCTGGATCTTTGGGACAGGAACAAGAAGAGATTGCGGTACTCGATCGGATTGGAGGAGGATTACAAGAAAATTTTGCGATTTACGAGGGCTTTTCTCTGGGGATTGGATCTTGAGAGCAAGAACACAAGAAATCCCCAGGCATTAACTGAACAGAGAGAAATTTTGGGAACTCGCAAACTAACCAGGAGGATCAGGGTAAAATGGACCAAGCAAGGATCGCAAATGGAAAGGATTTGCGCTCTTAAAGGATCAAACCTCTCGGATTAAGTGAACTCAAGAAATCTGCTGCAGCTGCAAGAGAAACCGCAGGACGAACACCAAGAAACAGAGCGCCCAAAAGATCAAAAGAACCGAGCTCTCTCTCTCTCTCTGGCGCCAAATCGGGAATGGCGACGCGCGCTCTGCTCCTCCCGGATCCAATCGCGCGGTTCCAACGATCGCTTTCTTTTATTTGGGTGGAGAATTTTTGGAGGGAGAAGGGCTGTGGAGAGAGCAAGGGTTGGGGAAAGAGAGGGTGCAGCAGTTGGAGTGAGGTGTTGCGCTCTGCATTTGCTGCCTTTATGGGATGGTTAATGGTTTGCTTGCCCTAATCCCCCAATTTAATTCTTAACTACGGACGATTAAACTAGGTCCATTTTTTTTAGATCAAAGGATAGTTGTTATGTTTTAGTCACTGAGGCTGATACTCCATCTAAATACAAATATAGGTCGTTTTAAACATTGAACTGTGAAGGTATTCTCTTGCACTAGTTTCTAGCGTACCAGTAGTATGTTGTTACGGCTTACTAACATAACAAATACATAGACTGTTTGGGAGAGCTTTTGGCTACTAGAAGTAGCTAACTTGTCTAGAATCCGAAACAAACAGAGCCATATACTCCCTGGTAAAGCATGTTTCAATGAGAAAGTAATGCCGGTCAAATCACTGAATGACAATTAAATTTGAAAGATATTATTTTGCGAGGAATTTGAAAGATATTTGAGAACACAAATTTTGGAAAACATTTGACCAGCATCGTATAACGATTTGTATTTGTAATGGAGGGACTGGGGAGTATTGTTAACCAACATTACTAGTACGTTGCATTGGTTTTGAAGGCAAATCTTCGCCAGTAAAATATGAGTTTTTGTTTACGATTGGTTTATAGTGGAGTTATTCGTCAATTAATTGAGCGGCGACGGATTGTTTAACTGAGGCGAGACGACGAGAGGGAGCAGTCACGTCCCGATCGGATCTGGCGGCCTGGCTGGGCACGGAAGAGGGGGGCCCTTGTCCCAAATTTTAACACGAAATATATAAAAACTTGTTTTTTTTTAACCGAAGCTTATGAATTTTGACGCGGGCACAAGCGAGTGGCGGCCCTGGAGCGGACAAGGCGATGCTGCTGGGCTGGAGCGGATCCAACGCGTGGCCTTGATGAGGCGACTCGCTTGGAGCGAACCAGGACGAGGCAATGGAGGAAAGGTGAAGTGAGGGAAGAAAAATGTTAGATGCTTTGAGATTGGTGATTCAAAATTTGGGAGAGGGGCCTTCAACAGTGGAGCTTTAGGTCCTGCCCTAGAGCATTTTTTTCGGTTGGGGACCCACTGACCGACTGACTTATGGGCTCACACTTGTTGGCAAGCCCAGAACATGTGGCTGCATATTGTCTTATTAAAAAAAATAATAGATCATTTGAAAAAATAAAAACATTATCTGCAACTTACAAGTGTACACCTTTGTATGAGCAGTAGTAGGGTGGATTTTTTCGGCCGTGGTTTATGATTTTTGGTCCTATCACGAGTGTTTGTGTGAATGAACTGAATACTGATAAGCCGCTTCAAAAAGGCTTTCCCGATAAGCCGCTTTCAAACGATGCCGAATAAGCTATCTTATTTGTTTATTTGTTTAAGAGAAAGCATAAGTCGAAAACAACTTGGTCCTATTCTTCTATTTGTCTCTGTCGCCGACAACTAGGAAGACAGATACATTTGTGTAGTACACACTTTATTTGCGAGGGAATTCTGCTTGCCTCGTGTACCAGTATAAAAACTAGTATATGAATTATAATAGCATGAGATTATTTTAAAAAGTTGATTTCTCACTTGCTTTTTGCAAAATAAACAATTATTTCTGATGATAACTCGATTGATTCTTTGGCACTTTGTTCAGAGAAGTGGGTTCATCAGATTTGTACAGGTGTAGATAGGCAATGGAACTTTGATGCCGATTTGTCAACTCCATGACCCTGCACTTTTCTTTACAGCATGCATGATCAACTCACTCCACGGTCCAGAACCATCATATTCAGAGAAGTGGGTTGCGTCGCCACGGGAGCATCGAGCACGTGTTCTGCCTCCCATAAAAGGGTGAGCAATGGGGGCATAAGAGCCATTTCCCATTGTGTCTGCATTTATTAATTAGCAGTATGTTGGGTTTTCGTCAACATCTTAGATTGATTTTGTAGTGTGGAGAGTCTTTTTTGTCTACCATCTAAGCCTCTGTTTTTTTCTCATGATACCACTCATAATTACAATATGAGACTAGCTATCATAATTACAATATGAGACTAGAGAGTAGAGATCTATTTATAGACTATGCTTACATGTGTTACAATGTGACCCATCTGTTTCCGGTACACTGTAAGACTCTTGAACCATGTCATCAACCACGATCAGATAGATCAGTTTTTGAGTCTATAATATATTAGTTCCTAGCACACATGTATAAGTCATGCACAATAATCAGATTGTTTACGAGATCAATTCCAATATAATCATGTGAGTCAACAGACTGCAGCGCCGATCCCGCAAAACAAACTCGGCTATTTTCGCCCTGTGTTGTACCTGAGTTATACATATACATGCATATTAAATTCTAGTAGACTCGATCTCAATAAATATGTCTACCATATTTCAGTATAGTTGTCATCGGCAACTCGAGTGTTAATTCTTCGAGTTGAATTCCATATTAAATTATTCCCTATCACAAACATTAATGATATGAAAATTTTCACATTAAATTAAACAGACAATAACCACAACAAATGTTGAAAGCCACATAAAAATTACAATATCTCCCACTTAGCTGAAACATTTCAATCAATAAACTAAAGTCATATATCTTTAACATGCTTAGAAAATAATTCCAAACTAATCGGTTTAGTTAGTGGATCTGCAACCATATCAATACTAGACAAATAAATTAAACAAACATACTTGAGTCTATTTATTATATCACGAATATAGTGATACTTTCCTTTAATGTGTTTACTTTTACTATGAAATTTAGGATCCTTCGAGACCTCGATCGTTGCCTGAGTATCACAGAAAATAGTGATAGGTTGTGATGCACTTTCTATGACCTTAAGTAATGTAAGAAATTCCTTCAGTCATACACCTTCCTTTGTTATTTCAGATGCAGTAGTGTATGCAGCTTCCATAGAGAAAAGAGCAACCAAATCTTGTTTCTTGTTGCACCAAGAAATAACACCTCCTGTCAAGTAAATAGATAACCAAAAGTTGATTTTCCGTCATTCGAATCCCTTTGCCAATCAGCATCAGTATAACCCTGCAGTTGAAGATTTTGACCATCCAAACATAATGAGTAATCTATAATTTCTTTAACATAACGCATTACATATTAGATTTGTTTTCGATGTTTTCTCCAGGATTCTTTTGATATCTATTAAGAATTCCAATGGCATGTATAAGATCAGGTTGTATAAATAACATAGTATACATAAGACATCCCAAAGCTGAAGAATAAGGAATACTGTTCATTCTAGCCTTTTCCTCATGAGTATTAAACTTGCACAAAATTCCTCACTGATTTTAGTTCCCTTCACAATATGTACATTAATAGGTTTGTTGCTTTCTATAAAAAAATTATTTTAAAATGCTTCCAAGGTATGTCTTTTGGGACAACCTAATAATCCTTTTATTTTGATCTCTTTGTATTTCAACTCCTAAAACATATGAAGTTTCTTCCATACCTTTCGTATCAAATTTCGAAGACAACCAAACTTTTACTTCTATCAATATATTTTTATCACTAGAAGCAATGAGAATATCATCAACATATAAAAGACAATAAGAAAAAATATTTACATATAACTTTTGTATATATGCAATGAACACCTTCTGTCATTGAAAAACCATATGACGTAATAGCATTATAAAAAAGAATACACTATTAACGTGAAAGTTATTTAAGACCATAAATTGATCTATTCAACTTGCAAACTTTATTTTCATTTCCTTTTTCTCCAAAACTTTTGGTTGTTTTATATATTTCCTCCTCCAAAAGACCATTAGGAAAAGCAATTTTAACATCCATTTGACGGAGTTTAAGATCATAATAAGCCATCAAGCATTAATAATATGAATTAAAGTAAATTTTGCAATAAGAGAAAAAGTTTTCACAAAGTCAATACCTTTCATTTGTATAAAGCCTTATATTTTTCATTAAACTTGCTGCATTCAATTTCCTTTTAAAATCCATTTACAACCTATGGACTTACAATTGTTTGGTAGATCAACAAGTTTCCAACTTTATTCCTTTTCAACGAGTTTAATTCTTACCACGTGCCTTCCACCCATATATTTGATTGTGAATAGTTTATTACTTATTTATATGTATTAAGTTCTTCTTCTAAATTTGAAATTTTAGAGTGAATTTTCCCCAAGAAAAAAAAATCATCTAGATATTATGATGTACTTAAATTCCTCCCACTTCTCCTAAGCATGTTAGTGTTGGGAGTTTGATTGGTATTTTCTTCAAAGGTTGAACCTCTTTCATTGTGAGAATTAATACCAGATGTATCCATCTGTATTTCTGGTGGAGTTGCCAATAATTCCACGATTGTCCGCTTAGCAGTGCGAGAAGTGTTTTGACCTAAAAATATTGCATCCCCGCTTTTCAACCAGTTTATCCTTTTCTGGATCATAAAACCTGTACCGTTTTGATTCCAAATAATAACCAATAAAAATTTCTAGCATGCTTTTAGGCTGTAATCCTGTACAGTTTTGATTTGGCACTCTAATTTGTGTGTTACAGTCCCAAACAACTAAGTAGTGAAGTGAGAGTTTCATTCCAATCCACAATTCATAAGAAGTGACTGTTACAACCTTAGATGACAAATGATTGAATAAATAAACAACAGTATGTAAAGCATCACCGAAAAAGATAAAGGAAGATCTGAATAAGCCAGCATAGATCTAACCATATCCATAAGTGTTCTATTCCTCCGCCCAGCAACACTATTTTATTGTGGAGTGTAAGATATGGTATAATGACAAATAATTATATGCTCTTTACAAAAATTATTTAATATTCTTAAAGTGTATTCTCTTCCACAATCAGTTCTCGAAACTTTCATCTTTCTATTCAATTGATTTTTCACTTTAGTTTTAAATGTCTTGAACACGTCAAATCCTTCTGACTTATGTTTAAGAAGATACACATAACCAAATCTAGAATAATAATCAATAAATGTGATAAAATAAATATTTTGATCTTTAGTGGGAGTAGACATCTCACCACAAATATCAGAATGAATAATAACAGGAGGTTTATTAGATCTTTCTGCCTTTGAAAAAGATGCATGGGTTATCTTATCCTATTATACATGCCTCACAAATACCAAAATTCTCCTACTTAAAGTGCAAAATTCTAGAATTAATAAGCCTCTTAATTCTGTTTTTAGATATGAGACTTAATTGTAAATGCCATAAATAAGATTCTGAGCATGTATTCCTATCATTATTATTCCTCATTATAGAGTTATTTTCAATAATTAAGCAATCAATATTATCAACATTTGATAGTTTATCAAGAAAATAAAGATGAGTTCCAGTATGTACTAATTTCTCATTGAGCAACTCTTCCCTTTCCAAACAATATATCATAACCAATAGATTCTAACTAAGCAGCAGAGATTAAATTCCTTCTCATATTAGGTGAATATAAAGTGTTCTGTAATAATAATTTTTTCCATTGGGGAGTTTTAGGATATAATTTTTAATTTCAAGTACATCAATTTTAGCATTAGTGCCAAAAAAACATATCTATTTTCCTTTAGAATTATTTGTACAAAAGTAAAATCTCTATGATCTTTAGTAACATGAGATTTAGTACAAGAATCAAAAACCTAATTATTTAGAAAAGTAGTAGTAAGTAAAGATTTAGTGTATACAAAAATATCAAACATATTGTTAGACAAAGAATTGTATTTACGCTCAACTAGTTAATTGTTTTGATTCTTTTCCTTATTCTGCTTCTTCTTTTTCATGCTGTCAGCTTTGAAATGCTCATACTGACCACAGTTGTGACACTTCAAATTCTTGTGCTTATCGTTCCTCTGAACTTGAGTTATAATTTTCCTGATTATTGCAATCGTGTTTCTTGTTAAGCTTTCCCTCTC